>WNNJ02000597.1:0-10741 GCA_012934845.2 Pomphorhynchus laevis | reverse complement strand
AACGGTATACGCGTTTCGCTCTAACGGAGCTCATCAGTACCGTGACTTTAATAATCATCCATAGGCACCTTAACACACGCTTAAACAATGTCTAAAGCTCGAAAAACAGAACTACCCTTAATCTGAATCATCAGAGGAAATTTAGCATAAGCTCTGTGCATGGCAGTGACTATTACAGTTTAACAATGCATCATGCACTAAATTCCTTTTTAATAGAAATGCTGTTTTACAGGGACACTTTAAAGTGTACAAATATATAAAATATAATTTGTTGTTACACCTGCCCTGGGACACACAATGGTGTACTCATAAATAAATCACTATGCTTTCCTCATGATGAGGCATAAACACCAGGCAGCATTATATATATCCTCATCAGATCAAGAAATAGAACCGAATTATTCTCGCAATATTCAAAGTCGCTACGTATGCCCAGTCATCCTATGTGTGACGACAAACTTTAACAACGGTATACGCGTTTCGCTCTAACGGAGCTCATCAGTAACGTGACTTTAATAATCATCCATAGGCACCTTAACAAACGCTTAAACAATGTCTAAAGCTCGAAAAACAGAACTACTGTTAATCTGAATCATCAGAGGAAATTTATCATAAGCTCTGTGGATGGCAGTGCGTATTGCGGTTTAACAATGCATTAGGCACTAAATTCCTTTTAATACAAATGCTGTTTTACAGGGACACTTTAAAGTGTACAAATATATAAAATATAATTTGTTGTTACACCTGCCCTGGGACACACAATGTTGTACTCGTAAATAAATCACTATGTTTTCCTCATAATGAGGCATAAACACCAGGCAGCATTCTATATATCCTCATCAGATCAAAAAAATAAAACCGAATTATTCTCGCAATATTCAAAGTCGCTACGTATGCCCAGTCATCCTATGTGTGACGACAAACTTCACAACGGTATACGCGTTTCGCTCTAACGGAGCTCATCAGTACCGTGACTTTAATAATCAGCCATAGGCAACTTAACACACGATTAAACAATGTCTAAAGCTCGAAAAACAGAACTACCCTTAATCTGAATCATCAGAGGAAATTTAGCATAAGCTCTGTGCATGGCAGTGCGTATTGCGGTTTAATAATGCATCAGGCACTAAATTCCTTTTAATAGAAATGCTGTTTTACAGGGACACTTTAAAGTGTACAAATATATAAAATATAATTTGTTGTTACACCTGCCCTGGGACACACAATGGTGTACTCGTAAATAAATCACTATGTTTTCCTCATGAAGAGGCATAAACACCAGGCAGCATTCTATATATCCTCATCAGATCAAGAAATAGAACCGAATTATTCTTGCATTATTCAAAGTCGCTACGTATGCCCAGTCATCCTATGTGTGACGACAAACTACACAACGGTATACGCGTTTCGCTCTAACGGATCTCATCAGTACCGTGACTTCTCTAATCACCTAGCGGCACCTTAACACACGCTTAAACAGTGTTTAAAGCTCGAAAAGCAGAGCTACCTTTAATCTGAATCATCGGAGGGAATTTAGCATAAGCTCTGTGAAAGGCAGTGTCTATTACAGTTTAACCATGCATCAGGCAGTAAATTCTTTTTTAATAAAAATGCTGTTTAACAGGGACACTTAAAAGTGTGCAAATTTATAAAATATAATTTGTTGTTACACCTGCCCTGGGGCACTTACTGGTGTACTCATAAATATATCACTGTTTTCCTCATGAAGAGGCATAAACACCAGGCAGCATTCTATATATCCTCATCAGACTAAGAAATAGAACCGAATTATTCTTGCATTATTCAAAGTCGCTACGTATGCCCAGTCATCCTATGTGTGACGACAAACTTCAACAACGGTATACGCGTTTCGCTCTAACGGAGCTCATCAGTACCGTGACTTTAATAATCATCCATAGGCACCTTAACACACGCTTAAACAATGTCTAAAGCTCGAAAAACAGAACTACTGTTAATCTGAATCATCAGAGGAAATTTATCATAAGCTCTGTGGATGGCAGTGCGTATTGCGGTTTAACAATGCATTAGGCACTAAATTCCTTTTAATACAAATGCTGTTTTACAGGGACACTTTAAAGTGTACAAATATATAAAATATAATTTGTTGTTACACCTGCCCTGGGACACACAATGGTGTACTCGTAAATAAATCACTAAGCTCGTCTAGGAGTGATAAGGAAGTCTGCTCTACTTGTAATCGAACTCCGGTTTTTGGCAACAATCACAATTATATATAAGTATTGTAAGTAAAATAAACCGGAAAAGTTAAAGATCTTTAATTTTTCTGGTTTATTTTACTAACAATACTTGTATGGAAGCATTCAATCGTGGATCCAGGAGTCGGTTACACTCTCCCTCTAATTATATATAACCATATTTACTTAAGTCTAATTCTATAATTTTTTTTACTTTTAGAATTATTTAGAAGTCCACCTATATCTATGTTATCTGTACATTTATGGTTAGTATACATTTAGTCAAATATAAAATTTGCATGAGCATAATTAAATCATCATATTATAATATTCCTGACGGAGATCATATTACCTTGAAAATAAATTCCACAGATCAATAATGATATATTTGAAAATTTATTAGATCACTTTAGTTAATCGGCATATTTTGTATTATACATAAATTTGAAAAATAAATATTTAATCTTAAACATATATTTTATAAACCGAGTAATATATAATATACCATTTTTTAGACTAAAGATTAAAGGTCAGCAATTAGAACTGCTATGTTTTCACGTTTCAGCCCTATTTCTCAATGCAACATTGGAACTATCCAAATACATGACAATAATGTATTTTATCTTACGTCATTTCATTGTCTATCTTAATTCATTATTATCACAACACAAAACATATTATTTACATATGATCAACGACCGACACCAACTGTGCGTACAGGTCTCGACACATTACTGCAGCGTCTGGACCACAATCGCATACGGCAACAGTACGACTAAAGACGACTTCCGATGTTGGTTTTGTGCCCACAAACTAATCCACAACTTCTATAATAAGCACATATTAACCTTCAACACGTTCATTCAAACTACCCCTGTCGTTTCCGATGTCATTTTTTCGACCATTGATTCTGTCACCATATATACTTCCCATCCCATTTCATCGTATCTCCCAGACACCCCCGTCCCGTCCCTCATGTATCGTTTCTCAATAACCTACATCAATCGAAATCACCTCATCAAGCTCCACGATCGTTCCATTCATAACCTTTCATCACATCACTTGCCACCCTCTATATTAGCCCTACCCTCTTTGTCTCCCGCTGTCGAATCTACTACCTTCATATACTCAACTTCCAGCTCTCCTATTAAATTCTTACCCAAGCACGTCACTCGTCCTCCAATACTGAAACCCTCTCTTTCTTGCGATAGTTGGGTCATCGTCACCAATTTCACTCCATCTACCTCTTTATCTCCATAAGCTCGTATCGACCACGATGTTTCCACCTTCAGATCCATCCTCTCGTTTCTAGTTCCTGCGAATAAACCATCATTTTTAACGACATCTCTCCTGTCGCATTCATCCGCCTAAACAAATCTTCTCAATGTAATACTTATCAGCCTCTCTCCTCAAAATTGTTTTCAAGCATCGCTCTTACTCGTTCTCTGTCCTTTCCCAACGATTTAAATTCATGTCATCTTCAGCCACTCGCTTTTTCCACGATCGCACCACGTTCGAAATCGCTCAACTCTCTTCTGCTCGCATCTAAAAACGCCGTTGCGAGGAAAACGACGAAACATCTCTCTGCTTCCGAAATAGACGGAAATTTTCAAGTTGTCTACACTCGCCCAAAATTCGATGGCGCTCCATCTCTCTAATGTGTCTTCTCCGCTAAACCCTTTCACCACCACACACGGTTTTCGCCTCGGCATCCTCAACACTAGATCTATTCTCCATAAATTCTATCTTATCCTTAACCTATTCCGCAAGCAATTCATCGATCTCTTCTGCCTCACCGAATCCTGAGACTCATATTCCGACGACTACTCAATTCGCCGTCTTCTCTCTGTCGTTTGCAAACTAGTCGAATCTGCCCGCCCCTCAGTTCATCCCCTTCTCAACCATTTCTCGCTCCTCTACGTCTTGCAACATCAATCCCCATGATTATTTGTCATTTCTTTAGACCAAAGTATCAACGTTGCTATCTCACAACCCCGTTTCCATTCCATATCACTGTTACTCGCCTGGCCTCATCTTCCCAGAACTCTTTCATCTTATCCATGTCTCACCTGCCGAAGTCTCATATGTCATCATGTCCTTGACCAACAAAACCTCACCTGCCGATACCCTGCCTACCCCCATACTTAAATCCATATGCTCATCGATATTCTTTTCATCAACACCTCGTTTGACTCGTCCATCCGCAGTCGTATCTTTCCTTCACACTGGTAATCCGCCATCGTTCGTACCATCCTTAAGAAACAATCGGTCGACAACTCACTTCCTTCTAGCTATCGCCAAATTTTACTCCTCCCTACTCTTTCCAAGCTCTTAGAGCGCCTTATCTTAATACATATCAAAGTTTATCTTTCTTCATACAATATGTACCCTCCTTTCCAATCCGCATTCCGCTCTAATACTCCACAGAAATCGCCTGCATGAAAGTTTACAACAACCTACTTATTTCTAGTGACAAGGCTCTACATAGTGTTCTCATCTCCCTAGACCTCTCATCCGCCTTCGACATCGTCGACCACTCCATCCTCCTTTCTCGCCTTCGTTATGATTACGGCTTTTCTTCCTCCTCCGTAGCATGGTTTGCTTCATATCTATCCGACCGTTCTTTTCGAGTCTGTTCAAATTCATCATCCTCTCCTTCCATCCCTATTTTCCGCGGAATCCCATAAGGTTCAGTCCTTAGACCCTGCTTTTCTTTCTCTTCTACTCGTCGATCTCTCTCCGTTTATCAAGCCTTACTCCTTTAACGTCATGCAATACGCCGATGACATTCTAATCTATGCTCATGCACCCGCACATCGCATACACGATATCGGCATTTCTGCCTCCAACTGTCTTTCTTCTATCTACAAACGTCTCTCCAATCTCCATCTCGTTCTAAACCCCAAAAAGTCCAAAATAATGTAGATCCTCACCCGTCAACCTAACATATATTCTCCCTTGTATCTTTTACCTCATCAATCATCTCCATAGTTCCACAATCTCACTTTCTTAGGATTCCATTTCGATGATCACCTTTCCCTTAAACCCTTCGTCCGTGACAAGGTCCGCTCGTCTAACTTAATTCTCCGTGAAATATGTCGTATCCGTCCCCTTATCGACTTCCGTTTCTTAGGTGTCTTCTTTCCTCGCTTTTTTCCTAAAATCGATTACTGCCTTAGCCTTTTCGCCAATTCTCCAAAATCCATAATCCTACCCTTACAACGCATCATCAACTCCGCCGTTCGAGTGCTCTTTCGTTTCCGTCGCTTCGACCACACATCCACATATTTTGCCCAACTCTCCTGGCCCACCATCCACATCCGCATCAAACTCCGCCTTCTTCGTTACTTTTCGTCTCATCGCTGTCGGCTCCCCATCGTTCATCAACCTTCCTTTCTTAGACGATACTCGCCCCACCTCGCTATCGCTTCGTTCCCGTCATACCCTCTTACTCCACGTTCCTAATTACTCCAACAACTACGGTATCCGATCCTTCCTCGTCGCCGCCCCACTCGCCTGGAATCAGCTCCCACTCGACGTCCGCCGCCCTCCCTCCTTTATCACATTCAAACACATCCTCCGTTCCCAACTTCTCGACATCTGATTTAGATTCTTTTGTGTGGTCATGTAAGCGTGCGCCGTCAAGCATTTGCCACGTAAAAATAAATTATTATTTTTACTATCCATAAAAATATTAAATTTAAAATTTTTAATTTACTTTTAACTATATTTTGATGGTTTATATATTAGAAAAATGCTTTGTTCGGCTTTTATTATCGTAAAATTAAAAATTGCATAGAAATAATGTCGTACTAATACATTGTTTCAGTATTTTTGAAAGTAGTCATACTATCAGGAAACAAAAGTTCACAGACCAATAATGGCATGTCAGTAAAACGAATTGGATCACTTAACTTAACCTACATATTTTGTATTATAAATTTTAAAAATAATATTACATGCTTTAGAATGAATATTGGAGTTCAGCAGAAGGAACTGACATGTTATCGAGTTTCAGCCCTTATTCTCAAGTCAGCATGGAAGGATGGCCAACCATATGCCAATGGATTTTATCCGATGTAGCGGGAATGTTATTTTTAATATTTAGTTCGAAAATTCAAATGAACGTTTCTCTCTCGATAAATATTTGATAAAATTTCGTTGTATTTATTTTAATTAAAATTTTATTACACTTTTATTTGAAAATTTACAATGAGATACACCGTAGTACTAAATTATTGTGCTCGTGTAGTTATTGAATTTGACTTGACTTTAGAATATGATTCATTTATATGTACAAGTATTGTAATTTTATTTGTTAAATGAGTTTTTATATGATTTTTACGAATAATAATCGTTTATTAAATAAAAATATTACTAATAACTGCTTTACGCCAAATATTGTTGCACTTGTTCTCTTGTCAGAGCAAGTGTAACGGCGGATACTTTTTTGACCATAGTGTTGTGAATCATTCTTGCAAGTAACCTAAAGCCATAATTTGCTTTACTTTTATTTCTCGTTGTAACTTCTGTAAATTCAGTAATGTTTATACTTATTTACTTTTCTTTAAATGTATTTATCCTTCCAAAAGTATCGGTATTTTGTATCTTTTCCGAAGAATATCTTTATGCAATTAATTCCAAAAATTTAGATTTATTTTGAATGAAAATATAAATAATATATATAATTAATATCCAATATTATTAAATATCTATTATATATGGATATAATGCGTATACTCAAAACCTATATTTTCGTTATTATTTATAAAAATAATAAAAGATGAATGGTAAATTATAGAAAGTGATTTATTTTTACGTGGCAAATGCTTGCCGGCGCACGCTTACATGACCACACAACAGAATCTAAATCAGATGTCGAGAAGTTGGGAACGGAGGAGGTGTTTGAATGTGATAAAGGAGGGAGCGCGGTGGACGTCAAGTAAGAGCTGATTCCAGGCGAGTGGGGCAGCGAAGAGGAAGGATCGGAGACCGTAGTTGTTAGAGTAATTGGGAACGTAGAGTAAGAGGGAATTACGGAAACGCAGTGATAGAGAGGTGGGGCGAGTGTCGTTTAATAAAGGGAGGTTGATGAACGATGGGGAGCCGACAGCGATGAGACGAAAAGTTACGAGAAGAAGGCGGAGTTTGATGCGGATGTGGATGGTGGGCCAGGAGAGTTGGGCAAGATATGTGGATGTGTGGTCGTAGAGTCGGAGACGAAAGAGCACTCGAATGGCGGAGTTGATAATGCGTTGTAGGGGTAGGATGATGGACTTGATTATGTAATTGATTACAACGTTTTATCTACAAGATGAGCTGAATTAGTTTGATTAATTTTATGTTTGCTAATTTGGTTCATTTAAACGGATTAAATGCTAATAAAACAGTTTACCTAACTGCTAATGTCCAGGTTAATGCACATATATGCTATAATAATATAATTTTGCTATTATAAATCCTTAAAATATACAATAGTTATCAATCCTGAACAGATTATGTCTCCATGTTTTATGTTAGATAGTAAAGAGTTATTTTTTGTTGAAGGATGTGATATTGCTGCAAGGTTAACATATTCGCTGCGTTTTTGTCCACATTGACCCAGCTTGTTAAAGCCAAAACAAAAAATATCTCCGTTTTGTAATTTAATTGAGCTATGACGAGATCCGAGGCTTATATTTGTAATCTTTTCTGTAAATTTTGGCAGCTCAGTTGGAAATGGCTGAACACATCTTAAAGTGTCATCAATGCCTGTTTGACCATTAGAGTTCCACCCCCAAGAGTAAATTCTTTGATGGCATTCAGTTAATGCGAATACATGCCATCCTCCGCAGTATACGTTAGAAACAAATATACTTTTTTCTTCTTCGTCATTTGCGTCTTCATCTTCTGTGTTTACATATATTTGTTGAGGTATTTTTTGACAGGATAAATTGTTTAATCCAAGTTGACCTCGTAATCCATTTCCAAACGACCATAGTGATCCATCTGATAATAGAACCACATAGAAATCCTTACCAGCACTAAAAGACTGTACGTTGTCCCGAAATTTATACAGTTCCGTTTTATATTCATTATCCAGCAGTACGTTGTTTTTAACAATTGCCATGCATCTGAAGTCAGTAGCGGCAATATAAATTGTATCAAGCTGTTGCATGTCAAACTTGTTAAGTAATATTGTATTATGACCCCGATTTGGATCTGATTGATGCAACTGTACAAGTTCACTTTTACTAGTAAGTACGAACAGCGAATCACTATTCGAGCATACTTTAGCTAACGAGCTAAAGCCCAAGACTTCTTCTGCACACACTTTTTCTTGTGTGATATCAGCTGACGAAGTGATCTTAGATTTAACAATACTTGTTTTACTCGGATTTACGACACCGTCATTATCGTCATGTAATCTGATCACATAGTCATCTACGATTTCTTTATCGTTTTTATGACTGTAAAAAGCATGAAGTAGATCAAATATCTTGTAAATGAGAATGGTTCCTTCTCTAGTTCTGAAGTAAATTGAGCTGTGCGATACGCCGATTAAAGTAATACCTCTCCGATTTGATATCAGTTGCTTATCAGATTCGATTAGTAGGTAATAATACCCCATCCTTGATTTCTAAAGTTATTAATATATACTGCTCATTATAATAGATCTAATGATAAATGTTGCCTTGTGATGATAATAAAGCGTTTAAATGCAAACATGATTATCTTAACAACATGAAGACACCACCTAAATAATTAACAACATTAACATGTAGAAAGTACAATTAAACGATTTGGCCACAATATTGTACAGCATCAACAAAATAAACCATGATATATCATTGCTGGATTGATTACTTTAATTTTTATTCAATTAGTGAACAAATTTATCCAGAATACTTTATTCTTAACAAAACCAATATTAATGATAAAGAAGGTGTATATCTAGATATGAACATTAAATTAACATTAACTAAAACTACTATTAATTTATATCGTAAAGATGACATATTTAAATTTACAAGAAACATATTTTTGCATGAGCATTCATGCATACCATATAATATAAAATATAATACATTAAATAATGAAATTTTAAGAATTGCAACAATATGTAATGATATTGGCTTTCTTTAAAATCATTTAAATAATTTAATAGATACATATTTTAAACTAGGTTACTATAAAAATAACATCAAGCAGAAAATAGTAAAATATATAAATCAACACAATAATATAAAGAATAAATTTAAACTCTTAAGTGGCAAATTTTTATGGATGGATAATAAATAATATACTTTGCATTAGAATAAGATACTAGATAGTTATTTCAGAGGAAATTCGTCATTCGCACCTATTCAGCCCCGCTGCTATGTTGTGTAGAGGAGTTAGGGGCCGAAACCTGACAGCATAGCAGTTCCTCCTGATTACATCTAATTCTTATTCTGATACAATGTCTGTATTAGTCAATTCATAAAAATGAAGTTTATTTTAAATTTCAATTTTTTATTTTAACTTGATTAGCATTATTATGTTTTGTTTATTTTATAATTATATTAAATACGTAAACTCAGTTAGCTGATTTGATTAGCTAATATATAAAGAAGATTTATTTTTACGTGGCAAATAACAAAAACAACAACAAAAAAACAAAAATCTAAATCATATGTCGAGGAGGTGGGTACGGAGGCGGCGTTTCAATGCAATAAAGGAGAAAGCGCGGCGAACGTCAAGTGGGAGCTGATTCCAGGCGAGTGGAGTGACGACGAAGAAGGATCAGAGACCGTAGTTGTTAAAGTAATTGGGAACGTAGAGTAAGAGGGAATTACGGAAACGCAGTGATAGAGAGGTGGGGCGAGTGTCGTTTAATAAAGGGAGGTTGATGAACGATGGGGAGTTGACAGCGATGAGACGAAAAGTTACGAGAAGAAGGCGGAGTTATATGCGGATGTGGATGGTGGGCCAGAAGAGTTGGGCACGATATATGGATGTGTGGTTAAAGCGACGGAGACGTAGGAGCACTCGAACGGCGGAGTTGATGATGCGTTGTAGAGGTAGGATGATATTTTTTGGAAAATTGGCGAAAAGGCTGAGCAGTAATCGATTTTAGGAAAAAAGCGAGGAAATATGACACATACAGAAACGAAGTCGATAAGGGGACGGATACGACATATTTCACGGAGAATTAAGTTAAACGAGCGGCCCTTGTCACGGACGAATGGTTTAAGGGAAAGGTGATCATCGAAATGGAATCCTAATAAAGTGAGACTGTGAACTATGGGGATAATTGATGAGGCAAAATATACAGGAGGAGTAGATATGTAAGGTTGACTGAGGGAAGATCCTAATTGTTTTGGACTTGTCGGGGTTTAGAACGAGACAAAATGAGAGAGACGTTTGTAGATAGAAGAAAAACAGTTGAAGACAGAAATTGCGATATCGTGTATGCGATGGGCGGGTGCATGAGCATATATGAGTATGTCATTGGAGTATAGGATGACGTTAAAGGATTAAGGTTTGATAAACGTAGAAATCGC